>JAXGGA010000002.1:622500-649407 GCA_038373865.1 Uloborus plumipes
ATTATATTTATATATATATATATGTATATTATATATATATATATTATATATTATATATATATATTATAATTATATTATTATATAATATATATTATATGTATAATAATATATATATATATATATATATGTATATATATTGTATATGTATAATATGATGTTATATTATATATATATATATATGTATAGTGTATATTGTATATTATAATATTATATATTATATATATATATATCTAATATATATATATATATATATATATATATATATATATATATATATATATATAATAATGTGTGTGTGTGTGTGTCATTTATCTTTCCCAATACAAAAAATTATTTTTTTTTCTCATATTACATGTAAATGCATGTTTTTGGTGTAAGAGCTTTTTAGGATATTAAAAGATATTTACTGTCTGTCCTTGAAAGTCGCGCCTAGCATTCGGGAACTATTCCAATTAAAAAAGAGGTGATGGGTTGCGAGTTGGAACTTTCTGAAGTTTTCAATTAAAACTTTGCAATTGCTATCATTTTGACACATTCAACTAAACTATTATTTGAAATTAGCATCGTTCTACGTTATTTGATTCAGCTCAAAATGCTTCTTATTATTCCTCTCCTTATTTTTTTCTTACCTGTCACCCCTATTTAAGTAAGATCAGAGAAGACCTGTCGCATGCGTACCCAAGTAGCACACTTCGTTTTTTAAAGGTTGTAAAATGGTTATTAACGTTGTAACAACCGCTTAAAAACGTTTATAAAACGCTTAAAGGTTATTTGTGCTACCTGGATACATATGCGGAAGGTTTTACCTAAGAAAATCAGACAGTAGCTTTATTCTATTCCTAAGTATTGACATTTCTTGTCAAACACAAACAGCTCTTAATATATAGTTATCCACTACTGGTTCATGATAATTTAGGGAGATCAGGGTACTCAATGTCCCCCCCCCCCCTGTATCTGATAAATTGATTTTACTTATAAGTGGTGTGGATTTTGTGGCTTTCCGAGAAAATTTACGTAGAGTATTAATCCCTTCCCTCCCGTAACTCTCCTCCCTTGAAAATTTTGAAAGGACGAGCTTAATCCACTAATAGGCTTAAGTTCGTAAAAGTACGTTACATTAGAAACATATCGTACGTTCTCCGAAAAAGTCATGATTTTTATCTTAACAATGAAGATATTAAATTAAGATTGCTTTTGATGCAGTCAAATTAATTGATGTTAATCCTCTTATTTTTTTTTTCAAAAGGCCTATTAAAAATGTATGCAAACTTTAAACAGCGAACGCTTTGCAGTGAGTTCACTTAAAAGCTTAAGTTGTATATTAGATTAAGTTATAACAAAACGAAATATTGGCTGAAATACTATTAATTAACATACATTTTGAAAAGAAAAGCATATCATGGATTAAATGTCTAAAAGTAAATTTACAGTTAATTCGAGTTTTAAATGAATTAACAATTTCGTCAAAAAAAAAAATAATTACTCATAAAATAATTCCAATAAATTCACTTTTTTCCTTTATACGACCACATTAAAAGCTATTATTGATCATGCATTTTAGATTATTTTTGCTTTAAATATTAATATTCTAAGCACTTCCATTTTCTGTAAAAGATTTGGCAATATTTCGCAGAATACTTCATTCGGTTTGGTATCTTAGCTTGTTATTTTCAAAGTGAAAAGAATAATAATGTTTGAAGATCATTTTGAAAAGAATGTCATTTTAAATTGTTAAAGCGAAAAAGACGAGTAATGAGATCAAAGCTAATAGAGAGAAGCTAGCTTAATAAATCCAATGTAAAACGTTTGAGTATATGTTTTTGAAATGGAGAAAAGGTGAATCTTTAGAAGATTTGTTTGAAAATATATCTCAACTACTTACTTGCAAATATAAAAAAAAATATTTGTAATATTATTTAGTTAAAGAAATAAATAAAAAATACGAAAGCTGACTCATTTCAGCAAAAAATTGCTGAATATTAAACTTAGACAAAAATTAAAACTTATTGAATCAATTAATGATACTAAATTATAAAAAAATGAGTATGAGATTTCTGAAATGTCTCAGTTTTTGTGTATGCCTCTAAATATTTTTTGAATAAAAAGACAGATTCAAACATCTTTTTTTTTTCTAAATAACTTCGTCACTACATCTTACTTTCGTAATGCATTTTTCATTTTAACATTAAATGAGTGGATAAAAATTAAACATGATTTAAAATTGAACAATTTGGAGAAAACAGCAGTATACTGTAAAGAATAAACAATAAATTACTAATTTTGCAGTTTTTACTGTGCATTTTAGTTTTAACCTGGAACCTTGGCTGACAATATTATACTCTAAAAACAGCAGTTTTTTTTTGTAGTGTAGCTACGTTTTAAATCCAAACATTTTTATTCAAAACTTAAGCAACATCTAAAATATGACATTTCTACAAGAAAACAAATAGAGATCATTAACCCGTTTATGCCCAAGTTTTTTTAAACATATTTTTTTTTCCATTTTTATCTGCTTAAAACTCTTACTTGTAATGGTTTACATGCATTTTAGGCTTAAAATAGTTCGCCGTTGCCATATTTATTAAGTTATTTAACGTCCTGTTTATGGGATATTTTGCAGATATGTGAGCAAAATACAACCTTACTTGACTTTACTTTTGCAAAGTAACATTACAGAAGGCATCTGTGATCAATTTTAAACAAATAATTTTAAAATAGTTGAATTTTAAGAAAAATAAGTTCGCAAAAAAAACTTACTTTCTGTGGCTACCCATGCTGGATTGTTGCTTGAGTGATTTGTCTGAAAATAGCTGTCAATAATTAAACTCTGATGTCCAAACAGTGGCTCTAACTGGTTTTCTCAAGAAGAAGGACTATTTAACTTGTGAAAAACAGCTTTAGAGTAAAATGATATACCCATTACAGGTTTTTGTTATGCGGTAACTAACAAGCGTCCTGTTTTTAGGCTACTGGGCATAAATGGGTTAAAGAGGTTTTGAATGTGTTTTCAGTTTTTTTTTTTCTACTTAGAATAAATATCAGTTTCTCTATTGACCTATTACTTCCTAACGCAATGGATGCTATATTTATATCAGAACTTGATTCGGCAAGAATGATAGAGAGTACCATAGTTAGAAAATTTTACATTGAATCCAACTTTGTTCCTTGAAATCTTCTTCTAATGTCTCTCCGTATATGTTTTTTTTTTCTTTTTTTTTCAGTTTATCAATTAAAAAGCTTTCACTGACACTTTCTATTTTTCTTCATTTTCATAAGTTTTTCTTTTTCAATTCAGTCCCAATCAATTCAATCAGGCATTCAAATGGAAGTTACATACATGGAAATACTGATTATTCTTACCCTCTAGGCGTGATCTTTTCCCCATCCAAATATACTTTTATTATCCAAGCATAAAAAACAATCAGAAAAAAGCTTCTTCTGGTGTAAATAAATAGTAATCATCACAAAGTCGTCTTTAAAAGCATAATGTTCCTATGTACGAATTTACATTCTCTTATTTTTCAAGGACATAACATTAAATAATTTTATACAAATTGTCTTTTGCCATTTCCAAAAGAAAATGTAAGTCATATTTCTGTATATTTTGCCAATGTTCTCCATTATTTTAATTTGATCGCTTCATATTATATTTATGAATATGTCTACTATTTATGTTTTAAACATTCAGCGATTCTTAAAGGCATTGCTGTTAAACATTAAAATGAACTTTCAGGAATACTTCTGGGAATTCTTTCGTGTTTTAACTTTTATTATAATCCGAACTGCTAATTAAAACTCATCATTTAATTCTTTATTTCTCATAAATTAAACCAAATCAATCCGTTTTCTCAACTCTCGAAAATGATAAATAATTTTATATTGGTTGGAGTTTGCTCCAAACAGAACATTTTTTCAGGTAAAGATAGAAATTAAATTAAAAAATGGAAGGGAAAACTTTGTATGCTGCTTTGAAAGTATATTAAAAGCGACGTATTTCAAACATAAGAGAAAATGAGAATTCTTCAAATTGTTATAATTTAGTATCAACTTTGTTTCATATGCAATTTTTAATTACCAAGCAAACAGCGCGCTAAGTTTATGAAGGGTTCTCTTAGATGCAATTTAATAAAAATGCAGTAATGCGGCAAAAAGATCCATTTAGAATTTTGGCTCTAAAGTTTGCAAAATGTGTGCTCATCGACATTCTGGAGTTTATATAATTACGCTGAAATATACATACTAATTATACATTTACACTCCACATTCATTTTTGTAAGAACCGTTTAAAATTCGGTGTTATATTAAATTTGACCTATATTTTAATTCCAATTTGGGAAGGTGTAAGAGAAGGTCGGGATCAATTTTGAGTGTAATATTAATTCTTGTCATATTAAGCACTAAAACTCTAAGGATTACTTGTCACTAGAGTGTCCTTATGCTTATCACATTGAAAAAGCCACAGGTTTTTATACTATACATCATGGTCAATATTTTATTTCTTTTTGCTATTTAACATTTTACTCCAGCTTTACTCCAATTCCTCCCAGATTTACTCCAAAAACTGTCGTAAAAAGCTTTTAATCTAATGAAATATAGTAACATATAACATTTTAATTTTTTTAGGCATGTGAACAGATTACTGCAGTATAAAAGGCTTTGCAATAGTAGCATGAATATAGTTCCTCTCCTGTAAATTTATATCGTGAAACGTACTCGTCATGCATAAATATCATGTTTGTCCTTCTAATTTTAAATGCTCTTTTTTAGTTTTGGTCTCTCATAAAAAAAAGTTTTCTCTTTTAAAAGAGTAGTACATTTCTTTGTAAAAATCTAATTATATATCTTCCATGAATGGTACTTTTGTGTAGATAAAATTTTACTTTAAAACTCAGAAATATTAGTTCTTAAATACTTATTCTAATCAAAAAGTACAGCTCAAGATTAAAACAAAAATCAGCAGATAATTGAAAAATCTTCAACTTCCCTAGAATAATCCTTTCCCTAACCTGTTTGATGTGGCTAATTAAAATGGTAATTGCAAAAAAAAAAAAAAACATCAGTTCAAGTTATTGTCGTACTATTTTAGGAAACTACAAGAGCACTTCATTTTCTAACAGTTATAGACCCTTTGATTTTCAAAATTAGAACAGTATTAAGTTTTATCCTTTACAAAAATTTACAAAAATCATTTGTAATCCAATATTACATCTGTTTTTTCATAACCTTTTGAAAAACGCAGTTTTAAAGCCCGTGAATTTCTCCGTAAATGCTCTTCATTTCTCTCCCGTCATATTCGGAAACAAATTCTCCTAATAATTGCCAAGCTCCAATTATTCGCGAAACATTGTGCGCTTAATGGAAATTTCTTTTGTCAGCAGATTTGTAATCCTTAACTAATGCCAGGAACTAGGAATCCTTTGATTTGCTAAAAGTGAAATTACACGAAGAAAAACTAATGATGTGAGACTGAAATCCCGCTAAATTAATACCTTGAAACAGTTTTTATTTCTACCATTATCGGAATGCTTTTGAAAAAGGAAGTCATTTCCATAGAATTGAACAAAAACTGCATTTTCTTCTTGCTGAAAAATTAATCTAATTAGCAAGGAATAAATGACTTTTTATAGAAATAACTAAAAAGATGCAACCTTTTCATGGATGGTGCCAGTCATAGCTGCTTTGTATTAATAATCTTAAAAAGATCGCACAAACATGGATATAAGGAAGCTCTGAAATGTGAACACAGTATAAACATTTGAGGCACAAAAAGATAGAGTGTAAATGACAACAGCGGAAAACTTTATTTGCTTCTTGTGATTCTGCTTTTTTATTGGACATATATATATATATATATATATATATATATATATATATATATATATAAACAGAGGGGAAACTAAGTGATCCTGGTCTATCTCATGAAGTCAATTCCCTATAAATGATCCCATTTATGTTGCTAACCATTGTAAACTCTTCTACTTAAACTTTCTTTCCACCCAATCCTACCACTGTTACTGTTTATAATTCAACAAGTTACTGTTTATAATTCAGCAAATGGATTGAAACTAATCCCCCTAAATGTCAAGAGTTTACTTTACTTTAATTTATCTAAATGACAAAGTCAAGCCACACGTACAACTGGCAGTTAGACCAAAGCCCATGCATCGAAACATTTTTCTTCTCAATACCTACTTGCTAAGCATAGATCTGTCGGGCACACCTATTTGTACCTTATCTCAAAAACTCTTTCTTTAAAATCAACATTACTTGCAAAAAATCTAACACCTTTAGAAAAATAAACCATCGTGCTATCGTCTTGCATGGCACATGGCAGCCAATGTACCTGAAGAAGTCGGAACTGAGACAGTTCATTAAGTGATTTTCATTAGAATAAGGTTGAAAATAGCTGAAGAGTAGCGGGTTTTCTTTTTTTTCATAATGCAATAATCTCTTAGTACATTGTTATCTGAAATGGAAAAAGTAAAAAGCGGAATGTACTAAAATCGGCTTTTTTTCTAGTAGACGAACTTTTTGCTATGATGAAAATTTCTTTTTATATTCAAAGATATTTCATTAACTTTTGTCTTTAAAGATCATTTATGTATGTCCCATAACATACGCTTGAGTGAAAGTTTCTTCCAAGCATTCCTGAAAACTGAAAATACCTAACTATTGTAGCTAAGAGCTCTTTTATAGTTTTATGTACAAAAAGAGCTAATCCGGTTTTTTAAAAATGCGATAGTATTTAGCAGTAAATGGATAATCGACACAGGTTTTTTTTCTGATCTTCACTGCCTGTAGTCAACGTGTAGAAATGACGAACAGTCTAAAATTAAGGTATAAAAAAAAACCAAGCGAAAAGCTTCGCTCCATTGCGACTAAGCTATGAAAAGATGAAAAATTATGCGGGCTAATAAATGACTTAATGCGTTAAAAACGATGTCGCATTTTTTCCTTTTTTATGCTCTTTTTCTAAGTAATCTAACACTGATTATGGAGTAGTTAACAGATTTTTTCGCTTACAATTTTTTATGTACTTGGCAGTGTTTTTCAACCCATAAAAATTTACTTTCAATTAATTTGCTACAATTTTTCCTGACTTATAGCTAATGGAATATCTCGTGAATAAATATTTTGTGCATTGATTTACTAATAATCAATAATCAGTTTCCCTTTGGGGAGCATACATTAGTAAATATTATTTCGACTAGTGCATCTAGAAGTTACATAGCTATCTCCAGTTGTGAAAATTTCTTCATTCCTTGAGGGAGGAAAAATAGAGCGGCTTGCGTGCTACATATTCAGCATTCTACACTAAATAAATAAGGTTAAGTATAGTTAAGTTAAAATTTAAGGAAGTTAAGAGTTAGAATTCTTAATTTCAATAAAGTCCTTAAAAATCCTAAGTATTATAGATAAGTTTAAAATCGCATCAGCAGTCAGTAAATATTCTTATATGGGTAAGAATAAGTTTAAATTATGTTCGATAACAATGAAAGTCTTACACTAGACTTTACAAAAAAGATAAAAATTAAAAATAACTTTTAGAAAAAATAATTTGTCGGGTACAAAATTCTGATATCTAGGAAAAAGTAGATTTTAAACATATGTGTAAAATGGATATTTGTTGATTTTGGCAAGAAAGGTGTGCATTTGATACTACATGTCTCAATTAAGCTATCTCACTTCAGGTGTCTCTGTATCTCTTAGTTAGAGAAATTGCAAAGATACTTTTCACGAGACAAAAGCAATTATTTTTCTGGCATAATTTTACTTTAGCTTTAGCTCTAAGGAATAGTTAAAGAATAGGTTAAACTCAACCGCCATTTGAATATGTACAAAAAATATGCTTAGGAGTGATTTTTATGTAACCCAAAAATATTTAACAGCCATTTTGTAAAACTTTAGATGGGGTTGTATCTTGGTTCTATTGAAAGTGATGGACCTTGGATAGGTCCAAGGTACAATACCCGACATAATTCTTTTTTTCTGACAAATTTAAACTATTAATAGTTTTTACTTCATAAACAGATGAGTAGATAAATTGATAAGCTTACGAACAAATGTAGTCACGTGGTTAATGCATTCACATGGTATTGAGAAAATTCGCGTCTAAGACCCTCCAGGGAAGCTTTTTCCTGAACTACTTTTTGACGAAAAAACTTAAAACGTGGTTCAATCCTTCCCCATGAAGCTAGTTCAATATTTTGTTAACATTGTCTTATTTCTGAAAAAAAAAAAAAAAACTTCAACTGTTGATAATTATTAGTTGGGATTAGCAATATGTGTCAAAACCATAGGATCTCGGGCGTTAACCCCCAAATCCTCCCTCGCCGTTTTCATGGTGCCAGGTATTAGTTAGCGATCCTGTTGTTACCACTGACATTAGTGAAGTAGAGAAAAAAAATTCATGGGGAGGAAGTCATCTGAAATTTTTAGAAATTAAATGCCGAAAAGCGCTCAAAGCCCTTGCATATGTGTTCATTCATATAATTTTGTGGCTTCATGGGTGTAGTGACCACCATAGTCTACTTTGGCTACGCCACTGGATGGCATTGCCTCGGTTATAATTTCCTTTAACGTGTAGGGACACGTTTGAAAACGCTTTATTATTGACATTCCCCCCCCCCTTCTACCGAATAAAAGAAGACACCGACTTTTGGTTTTAACCGACGTCATTTCCAGTTAGCCACATACATCACTTTGGCAATTACTATCCCTAGAGAGGGAGTCCCTTGAGAAAAGGATCAAAGTTAAATAAAGTTTATGAATATAAATAAAATTGATTATACAATTATTTATAAAAACCCTGACAAGCCTTTGTAAAAACTCTGTACAATTTTCTATAACATTCCGATTAAACATGGACAACTTGACGTATCCAGTCTCATATAATCACAATATATCAAAGGGAAAAAAAAGCAACGAAAAGTAATACTCATTCCAACTTTCCCAAATCATGTAAATTCTTACTTGCAACAAAATACAAATATCATGACTACTTACCTTCAGAAAGAAATCAGTTATGGGTCATCTTCTCTTTAGGAAAGAATAAAGAAAAGTTTTAATAATTCCTCCTTTTCAATAAATAAGCCCCAGTTTCCTCCCTTAAGAACTGTCTTTCTGCATCAAAAACTCACAGTATCCCCTTTTTCATAAGCTTCATCTATTTCGATCATCTTAGAACAAATTCATTTATTGAAAGAAAAAAAAAGTGGGGGAGGAGAGAGGAGTGAAACAACCCGGGAAAATATTTGAGAGGTAGAAGGTACATTCCAAAAATTATGTGAGCGCGGCATAGCATGAAGACTTGGAATAGCTGTCTTGTGATATAAAGGAAAACCTTGCAAAAGAGGGCTGAAGTGAGAGAACATTTTTGAGTCCCTTATCCTATTAATAAAAGTAAAAATCTCCGTTATTCACCTCTCGGGGAGCGAGTGTGAAACCTGGTTTCCATAGCAACTGGTGAAGTCTCGCACAAGAACCTTGACACAGCAACGGACGGACACTGAAGCTAAAAATAGTTTCCCCTCAGAGCAACGCGTAACTCCCCTCTTTAATAAAGGGTGAAGTATTGGACCTCTCACGATTTGGTGGGATGATTGGCGATAAACCGAGTAATTAAATCAAGCCAAACGAAGAACAAATGTTTATTATACCTGCAATAGGGAAGGAACTCCAGAAAGCAGGAAAATGTACTCCACTGGAACACTGGAAGTGGAAAGACCTTGGCAGAACATATTTCCAAACAATATACATTAGGGTGGAGCGAAAAAAACAAAGTTTTTATTTTCGAATCGTAATAGTGCGGAAAAGTTGCGATTGGTGAAGACTAACAAAACAAAGCAAAAATTTTTGAAATCGGATAATATCGTCCGATCCCGCAACGAGTCTGAAATTTTGAATAAATGGAAATTTTCATGTATTTTTAGTGGTATTTTAAAATTGTTGTTTCAATGTTTCATTTTTATGCTCTTGGAAGGAAAAGTTACGATTGGTGAAGCCTTCCGAAATTTTAAAAAATATATTGAAATCGAATAACACCTTCTGAGACCAGGAACAAGCCAAAAAACCCAAAACTGGAGAATTTCAGCTTTTTTCGGGGTGATTAAAAAAATTCAAAAATTTGTTCTCATTTTGTTTTTGTTTTTTTTTACCCAGTATCATAGCGTAAAGCCTTTTAAAAAGCACTATATATTTCTTAAACATTAATTTATTCTTGATTTTTCAGGTATCTTCTGGACACGCAAACCAACCATTCTTTACAACAATGAAACATTTTCAAATAATAGAAAATTATAAAATATTTTCTCAAAATTGCTACATTCCAGTACAAAAACCCACTAAATAAAACACCCACTCACAAAATAAAAGCTAATTTTAATTACTAAACTACAAACAATTTTAATACCTAACTAATTATATACAATTTCTTAATCGCCTTTTGAAGTCTGTGCCTTCTATAAACTGTTACCTAACCTAACTGACTACCCACAGAATCCTTTAGCATTAATTTAACTAAAACCTTTTTTTTAGTCTTTAAAATTAAACCTAGTTAAGTTAGGTAGTATATAGAATGAGACTTCAAAAGGCAGTTAAAAATTAAGAAGTTAACGTATAATGATGTAGGTATTAAAATATTCTATCGTTTAGAAACTAAAAAAAAATTGTTTCTCTTATGATTGAGTGTTTTGTTCAATGGACTTTTGTACTGAATAAGTTGAACGAATTTAATTAATAGGTATGGGTAAGAAGTTGTATGTAGCTATTATTTTTTCCTTTTTAGTTCCCGGCAAGGCATAACTATTCCTTTGCCTTCGCTATAATGCCTTCTCCTTGTCAAATTGTCCCACTTTGCTCGGGACTTTGTTACTGTAGGAATCAACATAACCTTAAAGCAAACTAAAAGCAACTAAAAAGCAAAAAAATAATAAATAAATTTTTTAGGAAAATTTTACGTAACATTTTTTACCCATGCCTATTAAGTTTGTTTAACTTTTTCAGTACAAAAATCCACTGAACAAAACACTCACTCATAAGAGAAAAAATATTTTGTTTTTTCTAAACGATAGAATATTTTAATACCTACCTCATTATACGTTAATTTCTTAATTTTTAATAGCCTTTTGAAGTATCATTATATATACTACCTAACCTAACTAGGTTTAATTTTAAAGACTAAAAAAATAATTTTTAGTTAAATTAATGTTAAAGGATTCTGTGGGCAGTCAATTAGGTTAGGTAATAGTTTATAGAAGGCGCAGTCTTCAAAAGGCGATTAAGAAAGTGTAAAAATTAGTTAGGTATTAAAATTGTTTGTAGTTTAGTAATTAAAATTAGCTTTTATTTTGTGAGTGGGTGTTTTATTTAGTGGTTTTTTTTTTTGTATTGGATTGTAGCAATTTTGAAAAATATTTTATAATTTCTATTATTTGAAAATGTTTCACTACTGTAAAGAATAGTTGGTTTGCATATCCAGAAGATACCTGAAAAATCAAGAATAAATTAATGTTTAAGAGCAATATAGTGCTTTTTAAAATGCTTTACGATATGATACTGGGTAAAAAAAAGAAAAACAAAATGAGAACATATTTTTGACTTTTTTATAATCTCCTCGAAAAAAGCTGAAGGTCTCCAATTTTTTGGTTTTTTTTGGCTTGTTCCTGTATTAGAAGGTGTTATTGGTTTTCAATACATTTTTTTTAATTTCGGAAGACTTCACCAATTGTAACTTTTCCGTCTAAGAGCATTAAAATGAAAAATTGAAACACAAATTTTAAAATATCACTAAAAACACGTGAAAATTTCCATTTTTCAAAATTTCAGGCTCGTTGCGGGATCGGAAGATATTATCCGATTTCAAAAATTTTTGCTTTATTTTTTAAGTCTTTACCAATCGCAACTTTTCCGCACTATTACGATTCGAAAATAAAAACTTTGTTTTTTTCGCTCCACCCTATTGTACAAGCATAGTATTAGAATTCTAGAAGAGCTTTAAATTAATTTTGAAATAACACTCAACGACTGCACTTGGGTTATAGAAAATAATGAATTCCGAACAAATAGCAAGTTGAAATAAGAAGTTAAAACAGGAATTA
Source organism: Uloborus plumipes (assembly GCA_038373865.1). Classification (NCBI taxonomy): domain Eukaryota; kingdom Metazoa; phylum Arthropoda; class Arachnida; order Araneae; family Uloboridae; genus Uloborus; species Uloborus plumipes. Next base: position 634,599 of record JAXGGA010000002.1, read on the forward strand.
TTATAATAATATGGGATCAGTATAGTAGGTACAAGGTGGTTACAAAGCAACGTGAGGTGTTATGAGCCCTGTAGTAAAGTAATGAACAAAACTTTGAAATTTCAGTAACGTACTGGTGGATTACAGAAATTCGATATCTAAAAAAAAGGTTATAGAAGTCGCCAAAAGAGGGAATTTTTCGCACTACGAAAATGTATAACTGTAAAAATTAAATTCCAAACGATACAGCAGACAACGACTTCTCTAATAACAAATAGTTATCACTTACATATGAGTTTCAATATCGCCACCATTGAGTTTTGATTTTAAAAAAAAATAAAATGAGTGCTTAGTTTTTCCACGAAGAAATTTACGACATGGCAACGAGGAGGCCTCGATTTGTTGATATTCGTACATGAGGGTGAACCGACCCCACATTGAGCTTAAGGTAAAGTTTGACCACGGAGAGATGGCGCGTGACCTTAAGACGAAAATGAACCACTCAGTAAAAAATAGGTAGCTTCAGCCAGTAAAATTATTTTTTACTTGCTTAGTTCATTGAAGTTTTTGCTGCCCGCTTGATTTCTCTGATACTACCTGTTATAAAATGAAGAGTTCCGTTTTCGTGTTGAGGTTCCCCGCGATCTTTCCTTGGTCAAGCTTCGCAGTTCGCGTTGTCTCAACATATCTCAGATAACATAGTCTATAGTCGTATATATTCTACAGTATAGCCACCACTAAGATTGCCCAATATCATTTCCTGTGACGTTGGGTGGTCGGGATTTTATAAAGGTGTTGGGTATTAAAGACATGCTCCAGATATCAAACCTTTGAAATATCAAGTAACGTTACAGATGAGACAAATTAATTCGGATATGTTGTGAGCCCGCCGAAGAGGAAAATGTTGTGTATTGTGAGCATTTCTTCAAACTTCACGATGGTGGTCACATTGAAACTCATTTGTGAGCAAAAATCATCTGTTTTTAATGAGATTTATGCGTTCCTTGTCGCGTTCAATCCTTCAGTATTCACACTTATAAGCTTTCACAACATCAAAATCTTGAATTTCAATCAAAGGAATACATTTCAAAATTGATTCGATAGAAGCAACTTTTAAGATGTGATTCAAATTTTATGATTATGAAAATTGACCATAGTGAAAATTCCAGGTTTGAATTCAGTTGATTCTTCCACGGGATCGAGGCGATTGGAAGATCGCCGAGAAGACCTGAGTAATCTAGGTTCAAGATCCGGTAAGTCTTCCAGTAAGTACCAGTAGAAAAGTCATTCGCATACAGTAGAGTCATGCAATATAAACATTGCAGTAGTAAGACAGCATTTCAGTGCTTAGTCCTCTGCTTTTGGGCCATGTACCAGAAGTTAGGTCTGCTACTGATGGTACTTTCCACCATGTTTTGCTTCTCTAATATCAGTATATTTCTCACCGTTGTTCTAGCACGCTTCTTTCTTTTTGCTGTTGCAAATCCATTTCAATGTGTTTTGCTTGTCCATTTTTAGGTATTCTTAGATCCTTTCCTTTGCTTTGTTAGCCCTCACCTCATTTGTAGCGTTGTTACAAATTTTTTAGTTTATGTGATTGATACAAATTTTGTTCTTCTGAAAGTCTTTTCATACGTAGCTTGTCCAGCTCTGTTGTACATAACGTTGAATTTTTAACGAATTGAATGGGAGGATAAAATGAAATAGCCAGGCCGGTAGTGAAATGATATCTATATTTTTTTCAGTTTTTATAGCCACTTATCTAGCAATATTTTGAATATGTTCTTAAAAATACATACAATACAACTCAAAAATAAATAGTTCTTAAGATCAAGATGCATAATGATACAGGTTTTTTTTTAAAAATTTGATACGCATCTCATAGTATTTTTTATCAAAATTTTTTGGTTGTAATTAAATAAAATTTTGTACTTAACATATTATGTATTAATCAAGATCTACTAATGATCAGTCCAGTACATCTAAGCATGTTTTTTTAATTTAAAATGTTTAATACAATTCTCCCAATTTCAAAGTGAATGGGATAACGTAAAATAGTTTATTTCGCTTCTTTATTCATTCATTTATAAAATTATTTACGTTTTCGCTCCTTAATTCATTCACATTCCTTCATTTATTAATCCACATATTTTCTTATTCATTCACCACTTCATTCACACATTTACTTTTTTCATGCATTAATTTATTTATTGGTTCATTGTTTTTCATTTATTCCTTCGTTAATTTGTTTATTCAATTGTTTGATGAAAAATGCTTTCAACAATGAGACATAAAATCTTTTATTCTTCACAATCATCTTTTATTCTACAAATTGGGCAAAGTAAAGTTTATATTTACTTTTTTCTTTTTTTTTCTTCAATTTTTATTTGCAAAGTACAGATTTATTGCTAAAAATGAAAAATAATATTTTTATACAAGCTTCATACAAATACACATACATTTTGCCTCATATTTCCCTACGCCCTATGTACAAATTCAATACCTAACTAACTAAAATAATATGAATCTTATACATTACATTTAGATTACTGTAATTTAACATCTCTCTGTTTGAAATAATTTACAGAAACCTTATAATTTGTGAGTCTCGTTGTTCTTAGAATCTTTGTCCTACTACGAAATATCTTTCAATTACTGTAAATATTCTTCTACAAAAATTCAAGATACACTGATAACAGTGTTGAGTATAAAAACCTATACAAACATTTTTAGATAATTTTTATATAAGATACCAGTTACTGTTTAATCACCAAAACAATTATTTTAATTGACGCATTTTCTTCCAATAAAAAAGCTAAAGATTTTCTGTAGAACCCATGAAGTAAGAGCTGTAGGCTACTGCCAGCGGTAATTATTCTGTTTATGTAAACAATTTGCATTTTCTACTTTCTTAACAACTGAAAATAAATTGTGTTCATCAATTATTGCGATAATTACTTACAGCAATTCATCAAATTTGAAACGAACAGCGTTTATATCCAAACAGTTTATTTTCAAAACTATTAATTAATTTAAATTTAACTTGTTCAAGTAAGGTCGGCAGAAAAAATAATTAATTGAATTAAATCAAAGCTTAAAAAGTGAACTACAAGAAAATTTCAATGTATGTGATTACTGCCCTTATTAACTGGCCAACTATTTATAAAATATTCATTGCAATAAATTGATCACAAAGTGCTTCTAAACAATGAATCATTTTTTTTTATTCTAAAGCTAATTAAAAAATTAAGCTTAATTGTATCAGTGTGTTGACTACTATGTGGTTGAATGTACTGACAATTTTAAGAAAATAGCATACAAATGTTTCTCAATGTATAGTTTAATTTAACTAGGTTAGTTTATAAATGATTTCTGTACGCCATTTTAGCCTTTAAAATATCTCTTTCTTGAAACAAATTTGAGATATGAGCTAACTTTTTTTTAAATTTTTGACATTATTCAGTTGGGTTAAGACATGGATGAGTCATCTCACGCGAAGTTTTTGAGCATCCCAAAAGCAATTTTTGTTTACAGAGACCTATTCAAGTTGAAATTTAGCATACATCCCCTCCCGAAACTCAGATTTTTTCCTTTTTTAACCAGAGAAGAGAAAAAAAAGATTCTATATTCCACTCTATTTTTCCCTTGATGCGCCACTATTCCTTAACACAAGACGTCCAAGATAACTATTTTGTCTTCTTAAAACTCAGAGCACACTCTCATACAGCGATCCATATAAATGTGACTCGAATACGTCAAGAATAGTTCAGAAAACATAAAGAAAAGCAAACAAACAGTTCAGAATCGAGCTGTCAGACTAACTGGCGCCATCGAAATACATCATCTGGAATGCGATGACTCCAAGGACGGTAGACACAATATAACTAAATCAAGACGGAGATTTTTTAGTGCCAGTACGAAACGTAAAGTTAAAAAAGAAAAACGAATGAAAGTATAATCTTATATAAAAAAAAATACAGACTGGGACAATATGATTTGTTATAATTTTTTCACATAGAAATTAAGAAAAGAAGTTCATTAAAATAAAAGACATTATTGATGGTTCAACGGTAAAAATACATATGTTTCTCCTATTTGTGCATTGATCCCATTTACTTTTTAATGTGTCGCAGGCAAATGCAGGGAAAGAAAACTAGTTCCTTTTCATAAACACTCTTTTCAAGAAAACTGGTTGTTTTATAGTAACTCCAGTTCCGTAGCACAAGCAGCACTTATAATTTGAGGTTGGGTTTTATTTTCAGAGGTTTTAAAATTGTTGACAACTTTCACAATTAAAGCACAGAATGTCACAATGAAAAATGGCGTTTTGGTGCTGTTTCTTCTATGAAAACCAGGTTGTCCTGTGGTAAGGTGTGCATATTTGAGCGATATTCTTTGAACAATTATTCTTTTTGAAAGGCTAAACTTAATCATAATCTGCATTTTCGTTTAAAACGATGTTCTGTAACACTTTTTTTTCTAATTTTACGACTTTTTTAGTATTCAAACAAACTCTATAAGCCAGAAGTCATGCTTTTAATTGCTAGCTGTGCTACTAAATGCACATAAATGCATATCTTTTTTTCCCCTGATGCTTACTGCTTCTTGTCTGCTAAATGCTACATTTTTATTTATTTATTCGGGGCTTTGGCATTTTATTTACTGTACTGTATGTTCTGTTATTTTTGATAATTTAAATTATAATTTGCAGCTTGAAATTCATTATGAAATGCATGTTATTACGCATATTTATTTCAGTTTTTGTTAATATTTTTGTTTTTTGTGGGCTTTTTAAAGTGCCGTATTGTATGTTACAACTTATTTTTAATAATGTAAATTAAAAATAATTTGCTGTTTGAAATTCATTATGAAATGCATGGTATAACGCATATTTATTTCAGTTTTTGTTCATATTTTATTTGTTAAATACCTTTCTAAAGTGCTATACTGTATGTTCTGCTATTTTTAATAATGTAAATTAATTATAATTTGCTGTTTGATATTCATTACGAAATGCATGTTATGACGTGAATTCATTTCAGTTTTTTTTTTTTTTTACTATTTTAGTAAAATGCAAAAACAGTTCAAATAACAGTTACTGCATGAATGAATGAATGAATTGGGGGAAAATTTAGTAAACAGTTTTGCCATCTACTACGCAAAATTATATAAACACATTTGGTTGATGAATCCATTGAACCAATCTATTTCACACCAGACACAACTAATATGTAACATTTTGCAAGCTTCGGAAGCTTAGACAGTTACATTTAAGCTCTGAATCTCAGCTTATTTGCTGCACGAGCTCTTGCTGGTCAACAAAAACAAAGATAATTTTTAATTTTTATTCGCACATTAGCTTCTCCTCTGTATCCTTGTTCAATGGTTTTTCATCTTTATTTACTTCTGAAATATTCAGTAATCTATAAATAACGCCTCACACATATCTGTAATTCACGTATATCGTTGGTACCATGCTAAAATTAAGAATGAAAATTGCCACTTTTCAGGAGAGTCAAAACACTGAATATAATTTTTTCCCATCTGACGCAATTGATTATTTTCAATTTTTAAATTTTATAGATATCTTTTAGTGTAAAACTATCGTTCTAAGGTATCATTTTAATTTTAATTATCTGTAAAATTCGAGCTTGAAAAACGAACTTGAAAAACGCGATTTTTCACATTCGTTATTTTAGCATGGTGCCGACGATATATCCTAAATGTCGTTTATGAGTCTAAATTAAATCACAAGCTCCTTTTACGTACGATTTGCTGCTTTAACCCTTTATGTCCCAAATTAATTAAGCAAATTTTGGAAGCAGTAGTATCTAAGGCCTCCTACGCCTTAGGGCCTTAACAAAACTGTTTCCGATTGCAGGTACCATCTGTCGGCCTCTCAGCGAAATACAAGGAGTGGTACTCAAAAGCTTCAGCATGATTCCAGCCATATAGGATTCATTATGCTAAATTAATATAAACGAACTTCTGAGTTCCTTCGGGGCATAAAGGGTAAATAACAGGCCCGTCATTTAGGTGGGTCAGGGGGGGGCAGTTGCCCCCCCCCCCCTGACTTTGAGAAATCAATGTATTTACATATAAGTGGGCGTGGTTTTTTATGTTTTCCGATGAAATTGCGTTGTGTTTGGACCCTTTGCCCCCCCCCCCCTGGAAAAACTTGAAATGACGGCCCTGGTAAATAAGTACAATGCTGCAGGAAACGAGCTAAAATATTCTTACACTGCATTACTTAGTAGCGGCAGTAGCAACCCATCTTAAAAAAGTAGGGGGGGGGGGGCAAATTCATTTCAATGGAGAGCTTTAACTGCTCTACAAAACAGCCTGTAAGTACTCTAAATAGGTTTGATCCGTGTTTCGCTGCATGCATTTTCTAAAGAACATGGACTCTTAAATTTTAAAGTAACAATACTTGTGGGTGTTTTTTGCTAATACGAGACGCGTTAGTTACTGAGAAAAATGTTTAACTCAATAAATGAATATCGACTGCATTATATAAGAGTAGAGTCCATGTTCTTCATAACGTCCTTGAAATAAAACAAGGCTGCAACGTACCAATAAACTTTTTTGGCTATTTTGCGAAAGAGTGATGTGTCCATAGAAAAGAAGGTTTTACCTCGAAAACAAAAAAAAATATATCTGGGGCTAAGCTGCGAATTGAAGTATCATCACCACATTCTTCTGCACCGAATGTCTCAACGTGCAGGCTCACTCGACCCTTGAAACTCCAAAATAAAAATTCCTGTAGCTTGTAGTTGCACAACTCGAAACAGTTTAAAAGTTAAGTTGTATAGCTTTTGGCATGAAGCATTAATATTTTAAAATAGTTTAAAAAGCGTTTTTTCAACATTCTTTCGAAATATCGCGCTTCCAAAAAAATGTGGCACATTTGCTAAAATTTTAATGATCAACGTTTAATTGGTTATCTTTCGGAATTTCATACCAACACAAATTACACATTTTCGGAATCAGTATGACATCTCATATTTTATGAGACTAGAATTATAATTATTTTTTTGAAGGAACAGTGAAATTCACTACCCTAAACTTCAAATTAAGGTCGGTGATATTACTTGGGTTGTACTAATACAAAAGAAGATTTTCTTTCACATATTTTGACCTTGATTTTCAAATGTAGCACAATGACGAAGCTTATGAAAAAAAAAAAAAAACATTAAAAACTGGAAAATTGGATTTTTTTTCAAAGGAAGTAAAAACAAATCCTTTACCTCAACTTTAGTTGAGATTGGTGATACTGCTTAGCAAGGATAACGGCCAAATAGAGGGTTTATTTTGCACAATTTAACATTGGTTTAAAATATAACATAGTGCCGAATTTGTATACAAAAAATGCAAACAATAGTAATACAAAATACTCGAAATATCTCAGCCGAGTCAGGAATTCAAGCTTTTAGACAATATCCAAATTCTTTCTCTTTTCCTGGAATTCTCACCCTCCGTTAAAACACATTTCTGAGAACGTGTTTAACATTTTTTTTTTCAAACGTCAAATGCGAATACCTTTTACGTCAACAGATATCTAAAGTTAAGTTTCATCGACAAGTAAAACAATTTTCCAGGCTTGTACGAACGAATCTCAACGAATTGGTTTTTCGCACTGCTCAGCATTGATTTCAACTCCTTTCGGATTTCTCTTTGAAACTTGTGCTTCAAACTGTTATTTTCATTCCTTTAATCTTGGTTGATTTGATTATTGTTAAAACCGCATTTTCTCCAACGGTTACTGAGCAATGTTTTTAATTGATTTTAAGATATCTTCTCTGTTAAATTCGTTCCTCTCTGCATATTTCTGGTGAGGCGATTCGCACATTCTTACGGAATTTGTGAATTTATTGTTATATTTGTTTCAATAATAGTCTTAATGACTGCAATGCGAAAAGTACCCCTATTTTGTAGTATACTGCTGCATTACGACTTACGTTTAAGATTAGTAGAAAATTCAATACTTACATTAATGGCACGTTGAGAGCAAAAAGCGAACAAGAAAAAAAAAGAAAAAAAATGAGGAGCAATTTATTAAAAAGAAACATAGGGTCACCTGGGGTAATTCCTGGTCAAAAAGCATTAACATCCAATTATCACAAAATCTATCTAAGTTAGAGTTACAAATTTTGGTATGGAGGAAGCACATTGGGATGTCCATCGAATAAAATATTCATGCTATCAACAATACATAATGAACTTGAGTAATTGTCGTTAATTAGTGACCAGGAATTACCCCAGAGATGGGGTAATTCCTGGCCACTTACGGGGCAATTATTGGTCACTCAAATGATTGATGAAAATGCATACATTTTGTAAGCACATTATTAATACAAGTTATTAAACTAATTAGATAAAGAATTTATTTATATATATAGCTAATTAAACACTGTATTTAGTTTTTTTAAGGAAGAATGCAATTGTTTTCAACATAATAGCTTTACTTAATAAAACTTAGCCAAAATACTTTTTATACACTTTGTATGCAATAGCTACAGCTTTTATATCTGTTGTGAATGAATCTTCACCTACCAAATAAATAGGTCCATAAAAAATATGGTGCACATGCACCATACACACTGAGCACATGCTTCTGTCTGTTATGAACAGGTTAAGGTGAACAGTTAAGTGAATAGTACAATGCAGTTACAATTAAGCATTTTTCTTAGTATAATTAAGAATAATTATTAAAACTTATAAAATAATTGGATGAAATTTAACAAAGAAAAATTCAGTATATTGTATACTTATCATTAACAGATAAGAATGTTACATTGCGGTTACAGTTAACTTTGCAGTTAAGGCTCACAGAGTTACATATAGTTTAAATCAATAACATATGTCAATAATAGGTGAAATAATAATCCATAAATATTAAAAAAAGGACTGACCAGGAATTACCCCACTGACCAAGAATTACCCCAGTAGCCAGGGGCATTATTTGGAGCCTTCCTGCAAATTATTCAAAACAATAATGGTAAATCCAAAACTATTTTTCAGTAACTGACATGGTACCTAATTCAACCAAAAAAACGAAAAAGAAAAATATTCAGAAGTTTGAGTTTGATCACGATCTTTGTACAAATGTATCAAAACTAAGGCCAATCTTGTTTTACGAAATTTAACAAGCGATTTTAAAAAGATTTTTTTTTTCAAACTAAATACACAGTCAACTCATAATTAAGTAATGAATTGCAATGAAGATAGTTCAGAGTACCTCTGTGATTTTTTTCATTTTGCTGAAGGATTATTAAGACATAAAAAGGACTGTGACCAGGAATTACCCCAGAAACTTGCTGACCAGGAATTGCCCCGGGTGACCCTAACCACTTTTTCGAAAAACTCGCTTTTTCCTGGCCTTTTTTTTCTTCTAATTGCCTTTATCAAACCCCTAGTCTCCAGAAGTCCAAACAGGATAAATTCAAAATTTATTCAATGAAAAGCTTGACTTTTCGATAAAAAGGTAAAAAATTCACCCCTTACAATTTCTGGTTATTTCGAAGGAAAGGGAGCATATACACTGCGATGCAAAAGTTTAGACAAATGGCAAATATGTGAATAAAAAGAAAACTATTCAACGAAATGCTTTCAAATTTCTACTGCAGGTGCACAATATGGTCCCAAATACGTGTATGGAGTTCTTAAAACTATAACTGGAATCAAATTTTGGATATTACAAAAGACATTTTTTTACATTGTTGCAAAAGTTTAGACAATAGTCAGATTTTATGCAAATATCCCTTAAAATGTGATTGGTGGAGGAAATGCGGGACTGTATTATTCATTTATAAAGTGCAGAGATTGCTGAATAAATAATCAAAATCTCAAAACATCTTTAGTTCTCGTGTAAAGAAGATGAGAAAGTTTGGAAGCCGAAATTTGAAAATGAACCTACTTTATTGATTTTTTGTCTTTTAAATCGGCTCTAGTATGGTAGTAAATTGTTTTTTACTTTGTGGAGAGCAAATTCAGACATGCGTATCGATCAAAAAGTCCAAGAAAAATTATATTTCTTAAGGATGAAGGAATTGAAAAAACGGCTCAGACTGACGATTCGCCCCTTAATCCTACAAAACTTCAACTTGGGTCAAAAACAGTACGTGACAGCATAAGTAGATGAACAGCTGAATCGGAATGCATAAAAAAAACAAAGAATTGTGCTTGAGCCTTTTCGGACAGAGTGTCCCAAATAAGAAAGATTTTATTGGTAAAAGCAGCATAGCATATGATCATTGGATATTTCTCAAGTCCCGCGAAAAGAATTATAATCCATCTAGGCCATCCCAATTTTAAAAATTTTTGTCAAAGAAAGTACCATTCATTTTTTAGTCACGATGATACATATGCTGCTTTTCACATTAAAATCTGGCTTATTTGGGACACTCTGTCCGAAAAGGCTCAGGCACAATTCTTTGTTTTTTTTATGCATTCCGATTCAGCTGTTCATCTACTTATGCTGTCACGTGCTGTTTTTGACCCAAGTTGAAGTTTTGTAGGATTAAGGGGCGAATCGTCAGTCTGAGCCGTTTTTTCAATTCCTTCATCCTTAAGAAATATAATTTTTCTTGGACTTTTTGATCGATACGCATGTCTGAATTTGCTCTCCACAAAGTAAAAAACAATTTACTACCATACTAGAGCCGATTTAAAAGACAAAAAATCAATAAAGTAGGTTCATTTTCAAATTTCGGCTTCCAAACTTTCTCATCTTCTTTACACGAGAACTAAAGATGTTTTGAGATTTTGATTATTTATTCAGCAATCTCTGCACTTTATAAATGAATAATACAGTCCCGCATTGCCTCCACCAATCACATTTTAAGGGATATTTGCATAAAATCTGACTATTGTCTAAACTTTTGCAACAATGTAAAAAAATGTCTTTTGTAATATCCAAAATTTGATTCCAGTTATAGTTTTAAGAACTCCATACACGTATTTGGGACCATATTGTGCACCTGCAGTAGAAATTTGAAAGCATTTCGTTGAATAGTTTTCTTTTTATTCACATATTTGCATTTTGTCTAAACTTTTGCATCGCAGTGTACTAATTGATCTGTTAAACTAAAACTCTTTTTCTTCAGAAGGCCGCATTTCCAAAATCTCCAAACCGCTAACTGGTACTTCAGTTATTAACCCCTTCCAGGCTCATTTTATTTCGGGATTGCGAATCAAAAAATTTCAATTTTTTTACGCTTATTTTTAACATACATATCTTTTTAAACATAATAGCATCATTCGCATGCAACATTTCCTACAAATAAATGTAAAACTATCTATTTAAATAAATGAGTAATTTTCGGGATTACGGATCAAAAAATTTTAATTTTTTATGCTTATTTTCATACATACATATCTTTTTAAACATAAAAGCATCATTCGCATGCGCCATTTCCTACAAATAAATGTAAAAATATCTATTTAAATAAATAAGTAATAAATGAGTATTTACCTGTAAATTTGGCTTTCTGTATGGCAGAAATCATTATACTTTGGAGTTGGCGCCTACTCTGATCTTAAATCTACAGCTTAAAACACTGTATAGTTATGTTATCTAGTAGCAACAATAGCAAATAAAAGCGTCCGAAACCATAAAAGCGACATGAGAAATAATTCGGGAAAGACTGGTTGTGCAGTGTTAATTTTCACAGTGCCCGAGCTACACTCGGGATGAGCCTGAATGGAACATTTCGCTTGCCCGAGTCCAGCTCGGGAAAAGCCGGGAAGATGTTAAGTCCTGCGTTCTTTGGCTAACTTATTAATAAATGAGCTACGAGAATCATGAACTAGAAGGATGGAAAGTGTGACTGTCTTTAATAAAGAAGACATTATATGTACGTTTAGTTTGCCAGGAAACCAGTTTTTAGCTATTTGGACTATTTTTCTTCTTAACATAGCTAGTCTACATTTATTACTTTACATTTTTTCAAACAAAAAAAAATTATCCAGCATTGAGAGTTCCATTTACAAAAAGTTTTCACAGTTGATTCATAGAACTGAAAGCTCAATGTCTGTTTTTTCGTTTTTTGACGATCATCAGAAAAATAAATGAAGCTTATAGTTTTAAAACAACGCAGGTAGAATCTCACCATAGCAACTTCTTCAAATAATTAAAACCGGTAAGCAGACTATAACAGTTCAAAAATGCCCCATCAGGTTATTTTAAGACCTCATCTATTGAATTATTATTTCATTAGTTTTGAAGCAGAGTTCCTGAACCACTTATCTTAAACGCTTCATAGTAATAGAACTAGTCTTTTTACGCGATATGGTTCTTATTTATTCCCTAGACAATAAAAATATTTCCGATCTTGGTTCTTTGGTTTTCAATATCATCAACAAAACTTTTAAAATTGCTTTTTATTCTAAACTCGCAGTAGCATCTAGATGAAAACTCAAGGAGGATTGCTTTTAGCACGGTTTAAAATTTCATTCTTCATTTTGAGCCAATCGAAAAAACTAATGTTATTCTTAACCAGTCCATTTTTATCCGCACAATTTATCTTCTAACTTTCAGTATCACCCTCAACGAGCAACACATTTTATCCCTTCATTGTCACCTGAACAATAGGCTTGAAGCAGTGGGATTACTCCGTTTTTGATGTCGAAAGCAAAAATATGTGAGTGGGAGTGTTCAATATCCGATCACGGTTGAATGCTTCTGTGAAAAGGTAAACCAATGAAAATAGTTCAGTTTCTTCATTTTTAAGTTATCTTCCAGGCAAGAAATATTTAAATAAATCACATAGGAAAAACCAATATGTAGACACCCAAAACGATGAAAATAAATGAGAACCAATGGGATAAGAAATTATTATATTATGCAATGGAAATGAACAAAGAAGAAGGGGGAAGCAACAAGGAATCGATACCCTCCATCTCTCTAGGTTTTCTTCGGTGATTCTTTCTAGTTTTGATGTATATCAGGTTTTCAAGATTATATGGATGGAATTTTTCTAGAATTTTCTTGGAGTATGTTAGAAAAGAATAGTTAGTTAAGGGGTTACAGTACCTTTCTAACAAATTTCTTTAATTTAAGTGAAAAAGTTAATTCTTTGAAATATTTGTTTCTGCACTTGTTTAAAAATCAATAATTTATTTTCAAACATCAAAAATTTTGAAAACTTTTTTTGAAAATTTGAAAAATGTAAGAAAATTTCAGTTTTTTTAAAACCCTAAGGCTTTTTTGTTTCTGCACTAATTTCAAAATTTCTTTTTGCGAAATGATCACAAGGAAAACCTCAACAAATCTGTGCATTCATTTTCTTATATTTTGATTAGAAAATATTTTGTGTCCTTTTATGTAAAAAAATCTTAGAAAATTTTGTTCTTCGAGGTTTAACAAACTCTAAAAATTTTTGTAATTTATAAAACGCTTATTCAATGCACAGTTTTGTTAAATATATACTGAAGTGACAAAAGTCATGGGATACCTCTTAATATCGTGTCGGCCCTCCTTTTGCCCGGCGAAGTGCAACAACTCGACGTGGCATGGACTCAACAAGTCGTTGGAAGTCTTCTGCAGGAATATTGAGCCATGCTGTCTCGATAGACGTCCATAATTGTGAAAGCGTTGATGGGGCAGGATTTTGGGCACGAACAGACCTCTCGATGGTGTCCCATAAATGCTCAATGGGATTCATGTCGGGCGATCTAGGTGGCCAAATCATTCGTTGGAATTGTCCAGAATTTTCTTCAAACCAATTGCGAACAGTTTTGGCCCGGTGACATGGCGCATTGTCATCCATAAAAATCCCATCGTTGTTTGGGTACATGAAGTCCATGAATGGCTGCAAGTGATCTCCAAGTAGCTGCACATAAGCATTTCCAGTCAATGTTCGGTCCAGTCACACTAGAGGACCAAGTCCATGCCATGAAAAAACAGCCCACACCATTACGGAGCCACCACCAGCTTGAACAGTGCCTTGCTGACAGTTTGGGTCCATGGCTTCGTGGGGTCTGCGCCACACTCGAACCCTACCATCGGCTCTTACCAGCTGAAATCGTGACTCATCGGACCAGGCCACGGTTTTCCATTCATCTAGGGACCAACCGATATGCTCACGTGCCCACGAGAGTCGCTGCAAGCGATGTCGTTCTGTCAGTAAAGGCACTCGAGTCGGTCTTCTGCTGGAATAGCCCAAGAAATCCAAATTTCTCCGCACAGTTCTAGCAGACACGTCCATTGTACGTCCCACATTGATTTCTACGGTGATTTGACGCAGTGTTGCTTGTCTGTTAGAATTTACGACTCTTTGCAGACGTCGCCGGTCTCGATCTTTAAGTGCAGGCGGTCGACCACTGCGCTGTCCATGGTGGGATGTTATGCCTGAAATTTCATACTCTCGGCACACTCTTGACACAGTGGATCTGGGAATGATTAATTCTCTAACGATTTCCGAAATGGCATGACCCATGCGTCTAGCTCCAACTAACATTCCGCGTTCAAAGTCTGTTAATTCACGTCGTGCGGTCATCATCACGTTAAAACCTCTTCACATGAATAACTTGAACAGAAATGAAAGCTCTGTAAAAGCACTGCGCATTTATACCTGTTCTATGCGATGCTACTGCCATCTGAAAATTTGCATATTGCTATCCCATGACTTTTGTCACTTCAGTGTATTATCCTGAGTGCAAAAAATATTGCTTTAAAGTTATATCTTTAATAGAAAAAAATCCTTAGCATTTCTAGTAACATAGAAACACTAAAAACTGATCACCGAGAAAAAGCACTTTAAAGTTTGGCTTTTCCATTAGAACACATAGCATGTATGCCCTAAAGTCACTCATAACTTTTTAAATAATT